>JARLTB010000102.1:712500-735000 GCA_030141615.1 Unio pictorum | reverse complement strand
ACATCCCCTGTATGTATGATTTTGTCTAAAGGAACATTGTCTTCAAATGTCAAGTTGATTAAATTTGCATTTTGTAAATCATAACATAATCCCAGTCTTGCAGTCTGGACCAAAACCTATTCTGTGTGTTTTGCTTTGTTGATCAAATGGACCTTGCACTCTCTTTCAGAAAATGCAAATTAATTGTTACAAACGTATTCCACCTGGGGAAAAGAATAAGATAAAAATAAGCAAAATTTGAATATTATCTTAGAGAAAGGGTCAGTCAAAAGAATGAGACAGTATATACCATGTTTCTTAATAATGGAGATGAAAATCGGGTTAAAGTCTAGGAATAATAACTTTACCTACACATATTCAGAAAATCTGTAGACAGTTAATTAATCTAGCTGACGTGGTATCATATTAAAGTGATGATGGTGTACCATGAAGATTAGTACAGTGATAGCGATATTAGCAGCAATAACGTTGGGATGCAAGGAATTGGGTGATGCGTATAGTATGCATATACTGCTGCTACTACCCTAACCCTACGATTACTACTACTACTACTACTACTACTACTACTACTACTACTACTACAATAAGCAGTCATTAAGGAGGGTTTGACTTCACCTTAAAAACAAATGCTAAATTACGCAGCAACGTTTGTTACCCCACCAAACAGTTCTTAAGTTGGTGGTTGTATATACATATATATGAGATATCGGTCAAATTAGTGTAGTATTGTTTTTACAATGAGGTGGGCAGCAGAGATCACCACAGCATAAACAAGTAGATAGGAAAATAAATAATATACAATCATTGCCAACAATGTTTATTGATGGGGTCTAGATTCAATATGGAGAAGTCTTCAGATGACGTCAAATGTATCATGTTTTGGCGTGAAATTACCTACTACGCTGAAGGCGAGATCGCAAAAACACAGCGTCATCCGGAATTATTCAATCATCTGTTTCCGGTTAACATCAACATCTGGTTAACCTAAGCGGAACGGACCTAACCACATACAATTGGGCTTGTGATCCTTACCTCACGATATGGGTGAATACCACTCTCCAGCATCAACAGATTTATTGCCTGAACTTTAATGTATCAAAAGAACAAATTATGGCATATGTAGATGTGCGTGAGGATGATCTGTTTGAAACTTGACAGCTTAGTAGCTATGGGACTTGCGCCAATGAATCCATTAAAATAGGACATCGATCAGGGAATATATGAGAGCCTCGGACAACCGCTGGGATGTTGGGCAGGCTATCACAGCATATGGAACAGTTTATATGAATCACATTCCTAACATTGTGATGAGATCAACGTGTCTCTGGGACCAATTATGGGCCAGGGGAACATTTATTTTTTGCATTGGTAGTGAATATCACCACATATACAGTTCTTGCAAATTCGTATTTTGTTCGTGAGTATCATGCTGTTTTAGATTGAGGATGAACTCTTCCTCGGACAGGCAAGTACCCAGAGGAACCGCGAGACCACATATTATATAGAGGTCACCTTACCCGCAGCAATGATCCGAAATACGACCATGGTTGTAAGCTTTCGTGACGAGATGGCAGATCGTAAATTGTCGAGAAGAGCTCACCCCACACATTCCAAATGTACAGCGAGCGCGGCAGTCACAATCGTCGAAACCGCACCTACCTTTTCCAACCCGACCCATATAGATATAGTGAAACATCTTGCCGCCATACCGTCGAAAGTGTTGACCGATCGTCAATATTTTGGTGCAGAGAGACTGTCGCTTCTCGATCACAGCTTTAAGCAAAACCTCGACGTCACCCGTCTTCTTTATACGATAGTACTGAGGGTTTTTCAGGGTCTACGCAATGAATAGTGAGATATGTAATTATTGATATACAGAGAACATATTTAAGTCGTAAAAGTTACTATGTTAATAAGTAGTATAACCTTGACTAGAAATACAGATTTTGTACGATTATGATAAAAAATAATATCGTGCATTAGATACAGAACTGGTGGATTTATAACCATGGGACCTGTTGTTACATTCCCACAGCTTAACACATATGTCGTATTCAGAAATATTACAGGGGCATGACACTCTGTAGCCGTGCCAAGCTAAATGTCTAACCTATTACCAGAGCCTCTCAAGATCAAACAAGTCACGAGCGTAAAGATGTGTATGCTCGCCGTAATCAAGATAACCTAAGGGTTATTGGTGGAGCTGCCATGATGGAGGTCCCTCTAAAGTAAACAAAATGAAGTCGAACACTTTTTGATGTAAATGGAAAATTAGCCACTGAATTTAAAGGGATTGCACAGTTTGTGCGTCTTATAGAAAACACAGAAATGAATTTTTAGCCACGGTAGGTTTTCACACAATGCTCGCATGCATATCCAGTAGCAGTATGAGCCTAGCGGTTATGTCAGCAACTTCATGATGAGTCTTACGGCTAACGTATAATTTGGTGACGGCATCCATGTCATCTACATGTTCTTTACGATTTTCTTTATTTAATATTTAGGATTTTAAAGACATATCAGCTGAATCAGAAAGCTTTATTGCGTTTGGGGGTTGTACCACCTCTGGCATATCCTCGAGCTTCTCTCGTGCGAGAAAGGCTTCGAGGTCGTCGGAAGAGGACATCAAAGATGAAATAATTTATTTTGATAGCCCCCCCCCCCAATCCTTATGGTAAATGTATGCACGATATCGGTGCGTTTTTGTTCGCCATGGCGAAAAGAAAGTGTTTGTCTATCGGTATGGTCAAGGTGTACATGCATGCAGTGGAGAAACTGCTACTGCGGTAATTGTCAAGTGGATTGGATGAATGAAATATACCAAATTTGTATCTGCATTATATGTAAAACGTTTATGCAAGCTTACTTCCGAATGATGATATTATTGATTTCCCTTTTCTTCACTTTCACTCGTCCATTTGCAATATTACAGGTAAAATGATGAGATGAACCAACAATCAATTCATGAAGCCGTGAATTTTATATAATACGACACCACGCGGCTCGCAGAGCATGCGTAAAAACAGTAGGTACATGGTAAAATTAAATGCGTGTCTAGTTCCTCAAGAAATGTGTCGCATGGACAAGCATATTTGTGTCTCAAGTATAACACAGTCTGGCCTAGCAGTAGTTGCATATTGGATAGCGCACACCTGCACATTTCATTGTGTGCTAGAGCAACATAAAGGTGACTGGCAGAATTAAACCAGCTAATACTTGTGTGCGATTTCGTTTTCTTGTTCTCGTTTCCTTTAAAAGAAGAAACACTCTCAACTGTTGTCAGCATTCTTTGTTCGAAAATGTTTGACCTCTCACAACACAAGTATGTGACTGAGTTGTAGTGGCTGAGTCTTTGAGTATTAAATATCATAAAACTACTTCCGTCCATTACAAGCCACTGTCACAGAATTAGGCGAAAATTTAATTTATTTTCTAATTGAATTACAAACTAATCTCACCATTTTTTGTTGTTTCGTGGTACATGCGTTACCTGGGGTGAATAAGTGGTTTTCTCCAAGGTAAGCGGCGTGTAACGATTTGCATGTGCCTGACTTTGAATTACATGAAATCCGGAACATTTAGATTCACAGGGTGCACGGTAATCTTGCCGTGATTTCTGCTCACCTATTTGAGGGTATATAAGGCAGAATATTTATGATCAATATTACGGGACCTAAAGTATCTAATCACAGGATAGATAGCTCGTCTTTCAATATCCAGCCAAAGGGGTGAGTGTTAAATTTATATTTCGTTTTATTGTGAATTTTATTCAGTTTATCATTTCATATAATGATGCCTTTATTGCAATGCAGATTTTAAACGTGGAATATTTGGAATTACTAGTCACTAATAGACTTTAAATGCAATAGCGTAATCTAAGGTTTAGATTATTTTTTGAGACAACTATTATTAGTCTGGTTTCTTTATTGTAGCTGATAACGCATCTGATAACGCATCTGATAACGTCTGATAACATCTCTGATAACGCATCTGATAACATCTCTGATAGCATCTCTGATAACGCATCTGATAACATCTCTGGGAACATCTTTGATAACGTCTTTGATATCGTAGCTGATTTGTTGCAGAACATCTCTGAATTATAGCTGAATGTGATTGATTGTGCCGTTTAATTGTGCAATCGAATTGAAGTATCTGACTGTCTGTCTGTCGAACTGTCTGTTCGTCTACATCTGTCGTGACGAGTAAATATCCGGAAATCTAGAAGTCCGAGTGTCGGAGCTGTCTAGAGTTTTAAACATCCGGGGTGGCATCTTAAAGTATTTGGGACCGTTGGTTCTAGTAGATGTTGTATGCTGTCTGTACGTATAACTGTGGTGGATCCGTGAAGGGCAAACGGCCGATAAAAGTATTTGTCAACCCTAGGTTTTCGGGGAAACTGGGCGGCGATTCAACTGTTAGTGAATCGTACGGTTATACAGGGTCGAGACACATGTGTGTGTTGCAATTGTAGTACAATTGAATACATTGTTGTATTTACATGGTTACTTCAAATCACAATAGTATTTCAAGGCATTGCATGAATCTCAATAAAAGCTAGCAACTTGATTAAATACATGTATATGTTCGTGCTAGTTGTCGCAATCCATACGTGCGATAGTATTGTTTGATGTTTGTGTTTATTATCGTAATTTATACTTGCGTTAATATAACTTTTGTAAAGGTTCTTTGGATCTGTGTATAGTCCAAGAGATTCCTTTGTATCTGTGTTTTATTTTGTATTAATATTTCATTTATTCATGTATTGTGAATGGTTGTGAGTGTAATTGTGGGTTGAACGCATGAGTTATTGTGTTGATACATCATTATTTTTCATTAATAATTTATTTCATAAATGTATATTTTCTTTCACATATTGTGTTTGTGTTGTTCATTTAATCCACCATCCTCTCGGTAACAATTCTGTTACAAGCCACGATGTGGGCAATCCGTGATGAATGTCTCATGAAAGAATTAAGTTTACCATGGGTACGCAAATTTTCGGGGGAAAAACCCATGACATTATTGTAGATCGTGAATATAATATAACAACGCTGAGAAGAAAAAAAACATGTAATATCTATACGCCTTTTCGTCAAATAGCGTTTAGGAGAACAGATATCATTCTTTGTTGTATGACGGACATAAGACCGAGAAAAATGAACAGTAGAAGTACCAACATATTCCCTGCCAGCCACACTATATATATATATATATATGTCCTTCTCTAGCTATACAGACCACGGTCGTGGGAGTACTAAATATTAGCGCGAATAGTATTGAGGCAAAGGTAATACCTTGTTCACGGAAAAGTTTACAATTTTCATTTAGAGTTAGATCTGCCTGTCTCATCTGCGAAAACGTTTCTCTGATCTTCTTCCTCTCTCATAGGTCTCTGAATCCTTATTCGAACGTTAAACATCTTCAACACATGCTAATGTGCCGCTCCTTCCTAAGTTGTAGCCACTCATTGAACAATTTCTGATCTTGGTCTATGTACGCGTTTGATATCTAGTCTGAGCCCAATTGTATTCCGAGTACTGACGGTCATACTTTTCAAAAGAGGTGTCTCTGAAAGGTTTAGTTCATCAGCAATAAAGAGTAGGTATATCTTCGGGTAGATGCCAACATTATTCAAGCATTGTATTGCAATCAAAGAGACTGATATGAATGAATGACCAAACCTGAAGAAAGAAGAAAGAGTAAGAATATCTTAAAACACAAAACTGGATAGTGCGAGGGTTAAGTAGAGAGTTTTATGGAAAGAAGAAGAAACAAAACTGACCAAATACGTACGTAACCTAGAAAATAGACATTTAGTCGGTACAATGACTCCGTCTATTTCTGAAAACATTGGATTTTTAACTGAGTCAAAACGAAGATTTGTATATAACTTAAGTGCTTGATATGAACTGATATAAAAAATTTTGCCGATTTTGAGTAGCTATTGCTAAATTCATGGATGAATAGTTTACACAAATATTCTTTAAATGTATCACATAAATATAAGCCGTAAACAAGATCTGCCACATAAATTCTAACTTATGAATTCACCATAACATTTTTATTGTTTTTGGCAGGACTAGTTATAGATGTGGGTAATTTTCTTCCCAAAGACAAGATTAGCAATTATAAAGAGAACATAACAATATATATGATTTGGGGTGTTATATAGAACATCACAATATTTCTCGACTGGATAATTTATTATAAAAGCATTTGACTCAGACACATCTATAAAACAATTTATAACATTTTTAAAACTGTGAAGAACCAGGCAAAATTTAGACAACACTTTACTTTTAATTGGAACAATATATCTTGTATAACTAATAAAGTTAGAAGGGTCCCGTGTGGCCTAAATCTTTCATTGTTTCGGATCACAGTCATCTCACCTTTATCTGCATGGGTTTGAGTCTCGTGCTCGGCTTATGTGGGTATGTGAGAAGCTTGCTAGTAGCTTCTCATGGGTTGGTGTTTCTTTCCGGTGCTTTCCTGGTTTCTTCCTCCACCATTAATACTGGCCGTCATATATAGCCTATATTGTACTGGTATAATTTTCCGACATTACTAATAAGAAAGGAAGATATTTTTCTGATTTCGAAATCGAAGATAATCGTGAGGTCACTGACGGTCTGGTTCTGTGAGTGGATTAATGGTTGATTAGACCAATCTGTGCTCTGAACTGTTTACGGCACACTGTTACAATGAATGTATTTGAAGCGAAAAACTATATATTGAGTATTTAAAGTCTTTATTATTAATTACCGTGTTAGTGAGTTACATAGATGAGAGGGACACGCCAATGTGACGATTTGCAAAAACGAAAAACAAGCGACTCATTTCACTCTCACGCGCGTCTGTGCAGGTGTGTTATTCCTTGTGGTATAAACATATATAGTTCAGTTGCGAAGATAACACCATTATTAGAACTTTTTATCAATATTGGAAACACAGCACCGCCTGTGCTTTTCTTGACAGTATTTAAAAGAAATACTCAAAATCTAGAAATGAAACTAATATGGATAAGAGTTTCCTTGCTCTTTTCTGTTTTTTTTTATAACCTTAAAATATATATTTTTATTTTGTCTTCTCATAAATAAAATCATCCCAGCTAAAGATGTTATTTCTCTATATCTCGATTAAGTGCATTTTATCCAACAATTCGGCGGTATTCATTAAGCCTTTTTATCTTTATATTTACTTTCAGTTGAAATGTTCTAACTTAAAGCTCAGACTTGAATATGTACTAAATGCTTGCACATCTTGAAAAACGTCTATTGTATTTTGTGAAACCGACAACGATGTGTCGCTATTGCTCTTTAAAAAGTATTAGTAAGCATGAAAACCGACAGCGATCAATACCTATATCTATAAAGAAAATATTACGGCATAAAAGCCGGATTGCTAAAAGTAGTGTATCAAAGTTGACGCTATCTGTACTTTCTGCAGAGTTTTCCAGCATATTATGATGTAGTGTGGTGACTCTAAATGTTTTCAATACGGTATTTCATTCGAGGTACATTAAAACACGGTCGCAACCGATGCGTAGCTTGTTTATGGTGGTACCCGTTAGTCTCTAGAGACGATGGAAGTGCGCCCATGAGAGATGTCCTGGTTGGCGGCTGTGCAGCGTCTGTAGTGACTACGTAGTCCAACACGGGAGTGGCAGTCCATGGTGAACTTGCTGCACTTAGAGGTTGAGTCTGGTGTGTGTTGGAGCTGCTTCTTCTTCCTACGAGATCGCTTTTCATCAGCTAGCAAGCGTAGCTTTTCCTCGATGATGGCTTTGATACGTGATCAGAACCTGTCGCCAGGTTCCAAGGGTTGTTATCCCCGGGGTCGATGTGGGAGATAAGGATCCACTTCCCTTGGAAAACCCCAAATGGCTTGCATCTGATTGAGCCTCTGGCAGCCAATGTCAGCTCCAGTCCTTCACGAGTGGCTTAACAAAGACAGGTGAAACCTGTTTAAACCGACTGGAGAAGGGATGACAGGCGAGTTTCCGGAGCATTAAAACCATATGCTTGGGCTCGGTAACCTTGTGTCGTCGCCCTTCGAGGAGAAGGTAAACTCTGACTTCAAACCTTCGCTGCCTTGCGACGATACCCTCTCATCGGAAAGGATAAGGGAGTAAGCCCTAATAGAAAATCCGGAGACGGAGTCCATAGGGCTACTTGGCATTGTTTTCAGTGTCTTCTCGGCAACTCCTAAGACGCTGCTGGTACCATGCGTACAGTTTGTCCTTTCCTTTGGATCCGTTATTGCAATTCTCTAGGTCTACATCGCCGAACTGCAAGATACACGGCTACCAGATTCCGAGTCCTCATAGAAGAAAACTAAACATTCATCTGGCAAGGAAAGAGCGCTGGCGAAACCAGAGAGTTTGATATGATCATGAAATCTCTGCTGGGGATGCTATACCACTGAAAACAAGGAAACGAAAGATTGCAATCCCTCTACCTCCACACAACAACCGGGCCTGTCAACCTGATCAGCGTTTACGTTCCCGCACTAAGAACCACTGCAGATACTAAGAATGAGTTATACGATAAATTCAACTTGCTCATCGACAGCATTCCTAAGGAAGAGAACTTGATATTACTTGGCGATTTCATCTCTAAGGTTCTGGTCATGACTCTTGATATTTCTGACTAAGCATGTTTGGTGAAGACGAATGAGAACGGGTAACAACTTCTAGATATGTGATCCTACCACGAACTCAGCATCACCTATTTATTCTTTCAGACAAAGGCACAGCATAAATTGTGTTGGAGGCATCCACGGTTCAAACACTGGCACCAGCTGGGCGTGATCGTTACGAGACGGTCTATCATGAATTATATGTTTCTTACCCGTACCTTCTACAGCGCTGACTGCGACACTTACCTTTCTCTGGTATGCTACAAAATGAACTTCAGCCAAATAAGATTCACAGCTTCATGCAACAAGGGGTCATATCCAGACAAGGCTGAGGAATGCACTTATGTCCTCTCCAAGACGGTTGAATCATTAACCTCCCAACGGCAATGAAAAAAAATTGATGCGATCACATCAGAAGGATTGTGTGCAGCAAAGCCACACTGATCTTTAGTAAAAAGCAGGCAGAGAACAACGACTGGTTTAAGACTATTTCTGATAGACTCACGCCTGTCATTAAAGTGCGTCTAAGTGCTCACCTGGAATGCAAATGGTCCACCTGCCAGAGTACTCAACATGCATACAGTTCTACCAGAAGCAAAGAGCAGAGGTTAGCACGGCACTGAGCCAGTGAATACTGGCTTCATTTCTGTCAGAGCATCCAATCAAGCGTAGATATGGAAAATATGAGAGACATTTACAATGGCATAAAGAAAGCAACTAGTCCCAAAAAGAAACTGTTAGTACAACTAAAGTCTGTTGCAGCATATGCAGCGTTCGGTGAAGTATTGCTCTGAACTGTACTCTAGAGGGAACCACTTGACAAACGATGCCCTCAACGCTATTGAAAACCTCACGCTCATGGCCTAACTGTACGAGAAGTCTACTGTTGCAGTTTGCAATAGCTACAGGGGCATATCCCCTCTCGGCGTCGGGGGTAACGTCTTCACACGCGTCATCCGTAACAGGCTAAATACGCTTCCTGACAGAGTGTTTCCAGAGTCGAAGTGCGGGTTCCGCGCAGAGAGGTCTACAATCGACATGATCTTGTCCGTCAGGCAGCGGCAGAAGAAATGCAGAGAACAACACAAACCCATCTTCCTGGCCTTTATAGACCTCAGCTGATTTAGACTCTTCGCAATCCTGGCAATGACTGGATGCCCTAAATCGTTGCTAAGCATGATCCAGTCCTTCCATGATGACATGAAAGGGGCAGTGCAATACGATACCTCAACCTCCGATCCATAGTGGACTGAAACAGGGTTGCATCTTAGCAACTATGCTCTTCGGCATCTCCTTTGCTGTACTGCTCAAACATGCCTTAGGGACCTCTATAGAAGAGATCTACCTGCACACTCGATCAGACGGCAAACTATTCAACCTGGCACGACTGAAAGCAGAGAGCAAAGTGCGTGAAACATGCATCAGGGGCATTCTATATGCAGATGATGCTGCTATAGCCACTCACACAGACAATGAGTTTCAGCACTTGATGGACCGCTTTATTAGAACATGTTGTGAGTTTTCTGCTGACCATAAGCCTAAAGAAAACAAACGTGATGACTCAGACCGCGGATCCCAAAGCATCATCAACAAATGCTACGAACTTGAGGTAGTCACTAATTTCACATACCTGGGCTCTACTATCACCAACAATTTATATCTCGATTATGAGCTCAACAAGTGGATTCTAAAGGCATCAACAACTCCAGATTGTCGCAAAGAGTGAGGAACAACAGTATGCTGACCCTGAACACTAAGATCTCCATGTACGGTGCTTGCATGCTAAGCTCTATCTTGTATGACAGTGCAATCTGGACTCTGTACGCCTCACAAGAGAAAATACTGAGCGCCCTTCACATGCTTTGTCTTCGATGCATACTCAAGATCACTTGGACTGATTGACAAATGTACGTCGGATGGATGACGGACGGATCCCCAAAGACTTTCTTTATTCGGAACTTGCCTCTTGCGAATATTCGATCGTACCATTTTAGCAGCATCACCTACTTTTCTATTAACTTTAACACCAATATGGCTGGGTAACTATATTGTGGCAGGTAGTCAGCTCAGTATTTTGATGAAAATATTGCACAATACTAGGTTTTACAATTTTCTATTGTGTAGTGACTGAAATATTGATAGTGAGTTCGCGAACATGCTGCTGTTGATAGTACGATACATTACAGAGAATGGTCTTATCCAATGATTTCTGCTGAAAACTGATCCAACGTTTGGCAAGTGAATAGTTGCGTGCGTTTTACCAGCAGCCTTATAGTCATCCCTTAGTGCATCAGTATCAATTCTTGTGTAATTTTGAAAATCGGCAAGGATAAGATTTTTGGAAGATGGAAGGGTTTGTCGCACTTTTTGTTTCTCTCGTGTGGCGGGCTTTCGGCTTCTTAAATAGCCAGAGAGATATTGTGATGGATTTATTATGAACTATAGAAAGATTAATTGTATACTGTCAATTCTCGTTGATATGCTAACGCTAAAGGCAGTTATGGTGTTTGCTTTTTTGTCTTCAACTAGTCTTAGTTATTTGGGTTGGAAGACAGTTCAGTGGTTTTTATCTTAAATTGGGAGCATATTATACGGAAAGCATTTATCTTAGTGTAATAAAGGTGGCTCGTTTGCTTTCTCGCAAAGGCTTTCACATGGGAATTTCTTATATGCTCGCAGAGCGACCTTATTCTGTGATTATGAAATCGGTCAGGCATCTTCAAATACGACTTTTTGTCTGAACCATAAACATCGCAACCATAGTCAAGCTTTGAGCGAATTAACGTTCTATATAAACTGAGGATGATGGTTTATATCAGCACCTCAGTCAGTGTGTGCTACTACGTTAAGAAGATCTATAGATTGCAAGCACTCAGATTTCAAGTTCTTTAGGTGTGTAACAAACGTTTGTCGAAGATAATATCTAAATAATAATTTGTTTCCTCAACAACTGGAATAGGTGTTCTGTCAGGCGTGAGATTAGGTTTATCATGTGTCTTCGTAACTGACAGAAATGCACACGTACTGTTTTTAATTTCGAGAATTTGAAACATTTATCATTGGCAAATGTTTTAATATTGCTTAAATTTCGCTGTAGGTGGCTTTCCATTGTATATATCTACTTTGATTGATAACATATTACAAAATTTTCAACGTATAATAAGTAATCCAACTTTGTAATGCTATTAATTTGTATGTTGAAAATAGCCACAGATAGAATGAAGTCCTTGAGTAAACTCATATCTTGCTCATGCATATCAAAATGGGTCGAGTCCATCGTACCATTAATTCTCTGTCGGAACGCAAGTTCGATATTCACTATTCCGTACTTCCATGTCATGTCATAGGTATTTGTAAATCAAAGAAAACCTCTACTAAATGTTCCTTCTTGATAAAAGCATCGCGTACAAATGTTTTCAGTCTAACTAGATGATCATTGGTGCTATATCGACATCCACTATGAAAAAGAGATATTAAATTGTTAATTGCCATGTACCATGCAAGCTGGGAATAGTTCCATTATATTGCACATACAGCTCGTCAGAGCAATGGGACGATAGTTGGTAGGATCTCTGTTATCTGGTTTTGGAATTGGTATTACTGTTGCTTCTTTCCAAATGTTTGTTACCTTACCAGTAATTCAAAAATCATTGAAGATTTCATGAAGAACTGTTAATGATGGTTCTAAAAGGCATTGCAAAAACTGGTAATGTATATCATCAGCTTTGCGGATTTATCATAGGTTTTGTGTAAAGCTTCCATAAGATCCAAAGTGAATAAAAGTGTCTGAGTTATTCGATAGGAACTTCAACCGTGTCTCTTCTATTTGATCTTTTTAATCTTCGAAAGGCGTCTGAATATATAGATGATTACGACGTTTTAGAGAACCTTTCAGCAAGTATGTTAACTATATCATTTTTGGAATTGAAATTGTTGTTAAATTTCAAATGTTGGAACGAATTGTGTTTTTGCTTAGCATTTAATTTGCGGATCATGTCGCTAACATGTGTTATAGAGGAACGAAACTTTAAAGCTCAAACATATTTTTCCCATATTGTTCCTTTACTTTCTTTAATCATGCGGCGAGCTTTTACCTGAACAATACGGTAAAAGTTAAATATTCGGGCGCTGGATGTGAATTCTTTCTCCTACTTCTGTTTCACAATTCATATAGATGGGGTGGTGCTCCTTGCCACATTTGTTCCCACTATGAAAACGAAGTCATATGGACAACGTTCTTTTGCATACCAGGGCCCGGCAATGTGGAACATATTGCTCATTGAAATTAAACACAAAGACACAGTGGTCCCTTTTAAGAGTGCTCTTAAAACTCACCTTTTACGACTGCAGGAACAAACTTAGAGACCTAATAATTTTTTGTATCTTTCATGTTTTCAGCATGTTTTTATATTTTCCAATTTCATGCTTTTTGTTATTGTTTTTCTGTAGTGTAGTCATATCATTATAGATGTAAAGCGTTTAGAGCTACTAAAGATTAGGCGCTATACAAAGTCCTCATTATTACTACTATTATATTATTATTATTATTATTATTATTATTATTATTATTATTATTATTATTATTAAAATTTATTAGTGGTTCTTGGCTTTGTTGAATGGTTACTTTGCATTCTTTGTTTGGGGGTTATTTTCCGGTTCGGTAATTACATGGGAATGGATTATTCTGCAATCTCGATTAAGACAGAAGTAAAATATTGAATAGGGTAATCACTTGATGTAGCGTGACGTGCACAGCTATGGCTTGCACATTTATGTTTCATTGGATGACGATATGAGTTCTCTTGTTCAAGACTGTTACGTATATTTGATTTAAGTCATTTATTTTTGTTTTAATTGTTTGTTTGTCAGATTCAAATTTGACATTTTAAGTTTAAGATTCATTCATTGGGAGATGACTTATACTCTACAAATAAACACCAGATGTTGACCTCATTTCTGACCTGGCTTCAGAGTTGTAAACAAGCATTTAAAATGATTGGTTGATTCCAAGGACATTATGGAGCTTTGTTATAAACATCTTTCTATTTTTAGTTCTTGAGAGTAAAAATAACTGATTCTGATCTGGGTCATATGGTGTGTACGAGATTTTGTGAACGTAAATTTGTTCTAAACATTCTTGAAGATCATGTGACCCCTTCCTTGTTTACGTCAAAACAGGTATATAACTTATGTTTTGGAGCGAACTATTAAGTAGAAGTTGGGCTGTTAGAATATTAAGTTGTATTGTTTTGAGTTATTTTAAATTACCTTGTACTGGAAATTATTTCAATTCGTTCGATTAAGTGGATTTAGTTTGTTATTTATCCTGAAAAAAATTGTGCTCATTGAATTTCATAAGACCAGAACTGACTTCATCACGTGAGATCGTCTTCCATCTTGGATGATTCACTAAGATTCGAACTGGGAATTATTAGGACATTTTATTACTAGGACTTTTCCAATTTCACTAGTGGATTATATTTTGAATTATTTTTGGATTAATTTTGGAATTGATTCTTAAAACCGTAAGTTTATTTTTCTTTTCTGGAATATATTTGTGCTCAATAAATTGTTTATTAAGTTTTTACAAGCTTGTTATTTTCACTCTTTCTATGTTACTGTTTATTCGAGCATAAACACATAACACAACAACAGAAATTACTCCTGAGGCCCTGTCAACATTTAAAAATGTAGGTGTTTAAAAAAAAGCTTTAGAGTGTAATGTTATTCGAATCCTTCAAGAAAGTTTAATGATTTTATAGTACTGCAGGATGATGTTCGTTTATAAACAGAGGAAATTAATTTGTAGTTGGCTTTAAGTCCTCGACGATTCCATTGTATGATGGTGTTCTTCATTATTTGTTTAAAGTGGATATTGTTAGATCTTTCGCGGAGACTTTATATGTGGTTATTTCTCTGGAGGAAGTACTGGGTTGAATTATTTGGTGGTAGGGAAGGAGCCACATTGAAAACTTGGAGCAGTTTCTTCTGCATCGATGTTCTCAATGTCTCCGAACCTTTAATATATTTTTTTTGGAAGCATCCGTCCCCTTTTACTGCCTATTTCCTTGAGATATTATTTGACTTGGTGGTGGTGCATTATTGAAGGTTGTTTGAATAGATACCGTATTTTGCATGCTTGGTAATTTGGTGTGTTAGGGCTTGGTGGTGAATAGGGTGAGTTTGTCTGCGTTTGATTGCCTTTCGTTGGCTTGGAATTGTTTTTCACTACAGTGGAGGAGGCTGGGCCAGGAAGTTATATTGTAGCATTACAAGCTTCCTCTACACTGGATAGGAAATGTTAGAAGTGTACTTTACCCTTTGTAATTTCCTTCTCTTACTTCTATGTTTCACAATTCAAATAGATGGTGTGGTGCTCCTTGCCACAGTTGACCCAATGCTGACTAGTTTAACACTCGGATTCCCGATGTGAATGGTCTCCGCATCGACCACATTCTTGAACTTTTGAGCAATTATCTTCATTATGGTCACATTTTTTTACAATTAGAGCATCTACGTCAGTTAAAAATGTATATCTCGACCTTGCCCAGTAAAATACCAACCTTGACTACTCTGGGTGTTCTTGGCTTGTTGTAGGTAACACCTTGGTGTTGATGTTGTTACGTTTAGTACATTTTATACGGACTGCAGTGACACCTTCATTGATTACCCTTCGATATCTGTGTTGCTGACTCCAGCAATGTCACGACAGCGAATTACGCCTTTGGAGTGTTGTATGTGCGAACAATATTATTGAAATATCGAAAAAATGTGGATATTTTCTGTTTGTCCGCTTCGTTTAAATTCAACCTGAAGGCAGATTTATTTTGACTCTACTACATTTTCATGTGTGCCGATTGATTCCATAATGGTCTTTTCTATAACAAACGGAAAAAATGCCACTAACATATTTTGATTATATTACCATGACACTACACGGTTCGTCATCCAAGTCAGATAAAGTTATCGTTCGTTTGTGTTGATTTTGTTTTTGAATCCTCCATGCTGGTTTGGTTAACGTCAGAACCCATGTTCCCCGTCCACTACGGAGCCAAACAAAGGGACACTTTTCAAGTGCAAAGAATACACAGATTATATAGTCAGTTGGTATATTTACCATCCGATTAACCCATTAAGCAACCGCCTTCTAGGAAGTTTTCTACGAGTTGGAAAAGGGAGAGCTAAATGGATGGTCTGTAGAACAACGATGATATAAAGAGATATACAAGAAGAAAGATAATTAAAGTGAGCGAGTGAAAAAACGACTTCCTAGGGCTCGGTCTGACCAGCCGATTTGTCGATACAGGAGGGGATAGAAAATATACCAACAAATTCCACAAGTTCATGTTGTTTTCCCACGCATGCAGTGACATATAATGTGCCAAGTCAGTCATCTTTACTGCTTTGTAGTTCAATATGTTATGCCTGCCAAGTAAACTATAATATGTTTTCCAAGAAAATCTACTAGTTTGTTGGTCATCGTGATATGCCTGCCAAGTCATCTGTACTGATTTCTAATTCGACATGTTATGCCTGCCAAGTCAACTCTAGTATGTCTACGAAGTATATCTGTACAACTTTGTTGCTTATTGTATTATGTCAGTCAACTTAACTGTACTATTCGTGATTCATTGTATTATAATAATAATAATAATAATAATAATGATAATAATAATAATAATAATAATATATAATAATAATAATAAATAATAATAATAATAATAATAATAATAATAGTAATAATACTTATAATAATGATAATAATAATAATAATAATACAAAAATAATAATAATAAAGAGGACTTTGTTCAGTGTCTACTCTTTAGAAGCTCTAAGCACTTTACAACATCTATAATGATATGACTACAAAATACAAACAACAAACACCATCAAATTAGAAAACATAACAAAATACTGAAATTTTTTAAGGCAGGGAACAGTATTAGGTCTCTAAGTTTGTTCTTGCAACGGTAAGTCTAAAGAGCACTCTTTAATGGGATCATTGTTTATTTGTGTCTAATTTCAATGGGCCATTCATTCCAAGTTGCTATACGTTGGTATGCAAAAGAATGTTGTTCATATCACTTTGTTTTCATCGTGATATTAATGAGTATTTGATAGTCAGAAGAGGAGCGTACATTTCTTGTTGGTGTGTACACATGGGTCAGGCCAGATAGGTATGTTGGACTGGAGTCAGTCAGTGAAACGTAGTACAGAGAACACATTTTGTGTTTGATTCGAATCGCATGGATAGCCAGTGTAGGTACATAGCCGCGGACAGGTGTGCTCTGGTCGTGTTCCTCTAAATACGATCTGAGCATCTGTGTTTTGAACTTTTTAAAGTTTTTGGAGTTGATATTGAGCCGAACCAGACATACATGAGTTTCAATAGTCCAGTCTTGAAGTACTAATGAACAAAGAAGTGTTTTAGTGGCATCAAATGAAAGATATTTGAGAATGGAGCTGATGCTTCTCAGCTCAAGATATGCAGCCTTGCGTATGTTCATGACATGTTGGTGCAATGTGAAAATAATGTCCAGATTAACACCTAGGTTTCGTAAAGACTGTGTGAATTTAAAACTGAATATTTATTGTTTGTGATAAAGGATCTGAATTAGGAAGTCTTTGCATTGTGATCAGAATGTACTCAGTGTTACCATCTTTCATCTACAGCTTGTCACATGTCATCCATGATTTCGCATCAGAAATGCACCTCTCTATTCCTTGGATGTTAGTATCAGTTTAAGTTGGGTGTCTAGATTTGTATATTTTGGTGTCATCAGCGTACAATTGGACACGGGATGATGCTGTATGAAACTTGAGAGAATAAGAGTGTATATAATGAAGAGAACAGGTTCAGAAATATACCCCTGTGGAACACAACCACATAGATCTACTGAGTTGGAGTACATTCCATTTGCAGATACAATTTGTGTATTGATTACTATGTAGGATTTGAACCAATGTAAGACTGTATTGTTAATGCTAAATACATGGGGGTGACGGTGAAGTAATATAGCATTGTCTATGCTGCAGATAAATCAAGGATGGTAAGGATTGTAATCTGTCCGCTATCAAAAGTAGAAAGAATGTCATAAACTTCTTTCAAAAGTGTAGTTACAGTTATGTGATAGATAGATAGATAGATAGATAGATAGATAGATAGATAGATAGATAGATAGATAGATAGATAGATAGATAGATAGATAGATAGATAGATAGATAGATAGATAGTATGCATGTTTGAAGCGATATCATACTATTTGTTTGTTTATATTATATTTAAATGCCTAAGCTACTAAGCAAGTGTAAACAACATAAGTTGCCATTTTATAGTTAAGGTAATGTTTTCATTAATATTGTATTTGAAACTTTCCATTTGTATACTTTTGTGGAAGATTTCATTTGTATACTTTTGTGGAAGATTTCATTGGTATACTTATGTGGAAGTTTCCGATGATGCTTTACGTGGACGTTGCCATTGGTATAACTATGTGGAACGTGAAGCTAATTTATTATGCTTATATTTATTTGCCTCAGTGCTCTATCATAGTTAGTCATTGAAAATCTTGTTACCTCAAATGAGCTGCATAGCTAACCAAGTTTGGTTCAAGTGTGGACCAAGTCCCCGCATTGCTCCTCGCTACCGTAGATTTGCACAATTGTGAACTGCCACACTCTGTTCAGATATTGAGTGTATATGGTATTTGAACTATTATTGTAGTGAATAGATTTACGATGTTTATCAAAATTAACTCACATTAAAATTGGGACGTAACATACGTCCTCCGTGACACGGTTTCAATTTCAAAGTTCTTAGATTGTGGCCGATGTATATGAAGCTAGAATTAATAAAGTTGTATTCACTGGTGCACTGATCTACCGTGCATAGTCTTTGTATAATGGTGTTGGGTCATGTTCTCTTTATATTTGACTTGTTATCCCATTTATTCGTTACGTTTAATTGTATTTTTTATATGTTAGAAGTACTTATCGCATCTCCCGGTCCGTGTTAGAGGAAGAAGTCTGCTTCAGTTTCCGGTTTATTGAGTAACTGAGACTATATCCAAATTGACACCTCGATCGTGCTGTCGATAAACTTCACGTCACAATTAATTGCCAGCAAATCCAATCGCTAGCTAGTTGTAAATAAGTTTTACGTCACAATGAATTGCCAGCCATTCGCTAGCTAGTTGTAAATAAACTTCACATCACAATACATTGCCAGCGAATCAAATCGCTAGCTTGTTGTAAATAAAAACTTAAATATACCTCGTAGGAAATTTATACCACTGTAGGTTTTGTTACGCAAAGGATACAATTTTTATTCTGACAATGACATTAGTTAACATTTGCGGAATCAACCACTAAATAAATAATTAATCAGCAAGAAAGGAGAAGTGTTCGTATTTCCACGAGATCAGTTTAGGTCAATGATTTTGTTTCAAAGAGGTAATTACATAAACAATATTTGGCATCCTACATAATCCTCCAAAATGGTCGTTAAATATATCTTTTGATTAATGTCTTATTCATTTTTCGTAGAAAATTAGAGAACATTTAAAGGTAACACTAGTCAATAGTTTAATAATAACTAATGTTTATTTTGGGTACATCTAATGTTTAGGAGTAGTAACCGCTGGCATAGGTTTGCATTTCACAGGCGCTGGGTTTACATTGTGTTCATTGCATAATGATGCTGCGCAACAATCAAGATATTCGTAGTCGTCCCCTTTCACAGATACTCTGCCATGACTGTGTAGCTGCTTCTGGTATCCATCACAATCCTGAGATGTAAAAAGACCATCGAAATTATAATGTTTAATTGTTTTGTTTCATTCAGTCATTTAGTTGATTGTATAAGTACAGCTTTATATTTCGCATAGTAAACGATATTGACGGAAGGGTGGTTGGCAAGAAATATAATTTCAACCACTTTCCAAACACCCTTACCAAGAATAATCGCCCATAACATTTTCGGTTTTTAGTTGACTTTATATATTCTCAATTAGCATCAATTACAATCCAAACCAGCATTTTCTTGTGATTGTTGTAGTAGTTGAGAGGCTGAACCCTACAAACGTTTAGAGGCATTACAAGGAGGCTGAACCGTTGTTAACGATATCAGAGGTATATGTTGCATTTGAACGAATGTATGGACTAGGACCTTTACAGTAGACAAAGCTAATACAGGATGATCCTGGCACAGCACAGAATTTCAGGGTGTAGTATTATCAACAATGAAACATCATAATGTCACCATACGACGAGCACATACTGCAATACACCGCGATCAGGAAATTGTTCAAAGATTTAATCGAACACTTTTGTTAGCGGTTATTTGGATATCAATACGCGAAGGAATTTATTCAAGACAAGAGATCTCGTGAATGGGTCAAGAGATTACCTGGTGTGATAGCTGCGTTAAATAATGAAATTACTCGAACAATCAATATGAAACCTATTAACGCGATCAAAACAAAGTATATACCCGTACAAAAACCACAAAATGATTTTTCAAAACAGCGAATACTCGACATTGTCACTATAAGACATTTATATGAACCAGGTGAACTTGAATGTCGTAAAAAAGAGCTACTGATCCTATTTGGAGTGTCACATCGCATGCAGTATCTAACATAACAAGATCCACGGGTAGACCCGCAATCAATAGATTAGATTCAATTGCTCCTCAGCGTGGATTTACACGTGAACAGATACAAGTAATACCTGAGGATACACAATTACCGCCGCGTGGTCTTAATTCGCGCGGTGATTTCGATTACACTCTAGACAGGTCAATGTTACATTATCTCTGGTATGACCACGACTATTATCCTTTCTATCCACGGTAAATTGGCGAGGATCTTTATCCGAATACTGCCATAGCATTATATAAAAACATGAATGTAATTGATTATTCAGCTACCTGACAACGGGAACCTGTTAAACATCATACAATGTTGCCGAATTAAATCGGAATGATTATAATTGGTACGTCTGCAAGCGGTAAAACACAATTGGTACTTAATCTGATAACGAGATGGATGAAATGGGATATACTATATTTGGTAGCCCCGAGCGTAGACGATCAGCGATGTTATGGTGTACTCAAAGATTTCAACGAGAGAGCAAAATCGGAAATCGATGAGGATATCATTGAATTTATAACCGATATCAAAGAAGCTCTGAGTATTGATTATATTGTTGAAAGTATTAACAATCAAGTTGTGTATGATGATGTGTTATGCTAGACAATCAAACAAATCCGCTAGGATGTTTTCACGGGGTTGGCATAAAAATACTGATGTGATTTATGTTACCTAGCGATATACACAAACACCAAAGTGATCAGGGACAATTGTAAAATCCTGGCAATGTTTAATGGGGTTGACAAACATACACTTAGAAATATTCATGAAACTTGGTGCGATGGTGATATGGATTATAATAAATTTAGAAATTTCTTTAGCCACGCTCATTCAATCCCACAGGGATTTGTAACGATACATTTACGTGACCCTAGATCAAAATATCGTATCAGACTTGATCAAATATTCGGTTAAAAACCATAGCAGCTAACGAAACCTCGACAATAAATACGTCAGAGGCAATTTCATTTTTTGGTTTCGTAACAAGTCGTGGTTTAACAAATAGAACCCTCTAAAGGTTGTAAAGTTCAGCCTCTCTCACTAATTTTGTTTTTGACTTTTTTTGCGGTTTCGTAACAGGCCTTGGTTTGACAAATAGAAGCCTCTAAAAGTTTTGTAGGGTTCAGCCTCTCTCCCTAATTTTTTTTTCTGACATTTTTTTCGGTTTCGTAACAGGCCTTTTTTTGACAAATAAAAGCCTCTAAAAGTTTGTAAGGTTCAGCCTCTCTACTACTGTTGCACGTCAAGAACATAATCAACAATGTGTGAATATTGCATCTACACAGTTTCATATATTCATAATGAAAACGTCATGGGCATGAAGTACATGTGTAATTAAGTTAAAATCAAGCTTGGTCCAAAGTTATTAATATTTATCACAAATCTGCCAGTTGATATTTAGATCATATTTGACAATTTCCGTTGCACATTGCCATAAACGAACGTAAACGTATTTTATAGTTAAATCACACGCACTTACGCGCATGCGTAGAATAAGACGCAGTTGAGAAATCTGAAAGAACAAACAATAATCTAGACGAATACTCTCGCATTGTTTCGTGCACACTTGCAACTTTCTAATTATTTCTTGATACAAAATTAAAGTTATTCTGCAGTTGAACAATTTAAATGAAATAAGGAAGTTGACATTACGTATTAACTGGGTAAGGAATGCATATGCTGATGCCCTAGAGGTGTTCAAGATAAAAAAAAACTTATTGGATCTCAATGTCCAAAGTTTATAATTAGTGGTAACGCAAGATTCCATTCAGTACATGATGATCTTAGTTCGTTATCTTCTGATAAATTATCTGGAGAAAAGTTCTTTAGAAACTTGTATGTCATGATTCCTTGCAGATTGCATTTACGTAGTATATGTCCGAACACATTATTAGCGAGAGTCGCAATAGAAAGTCTGATAACGAGCTCTGGAAATTGTCAATAATGGACACATTATATCGTGCATCTGTAGTCTATCAGAGACTTATACATCCAGACAAATAAAGCTCAAGTGACAGAAGACATTTAAATACGAATATTAGTAGATACGGGTTTGGGTGGTTATTGTGTGATCGGTACGTTAATTCCAGCAATGGAGCTCATTGGTGTAGACACAATGAATATTCGCTTTTGTTTCAAAACCATAAGAAATAGGATCTTAAGAGTGAGAAGTAAGTTTATGTCAATAGTTAGTATTGGTCTGATT